>JAPDNY010000003.1:91436141-91458106 GCA_029375565.1 Gekko gecko
ACTATCCACCTCTTACTGCCCACCCCATGTTCCTGAGCTCCTCTAAGTCCCATTCCTGGCCAGTCTGCGCTACAGTCCACCAGTCTTTCCCCACTGCATCCCTCACTCTCTTAAGGTCAGTTTACTCTTGGCTAGCCACGTGATAAAAGCTTTAATCAGATAAAAGTAACCTTAATTGGGTATTCAGCTTAAAATACACAAGTGGGCACTAGGATTGGACAAGTGGGTTGTAGTTAATAAATCGCCAAGGTCCTATCGCAATTGCTCACTGACTTACGCTGCTTCTTTTTTCTGTATGTTGGACAAGGCAATGAAGCAAGTTGCTGGTTAAGAGCTCATCTCCCTCCCATCTTTCTCTTCTCGAGGATTTATCGTGCCAGATTGGGACTGGTGTATGTACCATATTAAAAGATCCCTTTTGGCCCCATTAAACCTGTTCTAGGTTTGTGTGTGCAGGGGATCCTCTTCACTTGATAGCATGACTGAGAATGGGAGTGGTGGGTATAGGGGGAGGAAGCAGAACCCACCAGATCATCCGAGGGAGGCATAAGGCATGGCCTCGGCCCAAAGTCCTGGAGGTGAAAACATCTGGAAGACCAGCAGCAGCAGGCAGAGGATGAGGAAGAGGTGGGCGTGGACGTGGATGTGAAGAAGGTAACTGTGGGAGAGGCTGTGGGTGGCCACCTCATTGATTGCCTGGCCCAGGCCTGGAATCAGCAAAGAACCTGGAGAAGTACCTTGGGACTCACATTTTGAGTTATGCTGTGAGTGGTTGTAAAATTGATTTAGAATAAAACAGTCTTCACTTGAGCTGGCTTCTTTGGACCCTGTGGGTATGAGCTCTGCTTAATCTAATGTATGAAGGAGGAAGAGCAGGAGAGCCATTTCCAATACAGGTGCCATGTCACACCGGCAAACCGAACGGCTGAAAACGACAACGTTATTGCTGAGGGGTGTGTGTGTGTGTGTGTGTGTGTGGAGAACAAAACATAACTTTTGCAAACATTTGACAAAAACGGACAACGTAAATATCAAAACAAAATTTTAAACCCCCAATTATCAGACACATTTCCTAAATGGCATAGATATTCAACGTACAAACTGTCCTTAAAGCATATTCAGTTGAAAGTAATACAGACAATGGCAGTAAAAGGGGGTTCTAAGCATAATGCAAAGTAATGGGCTGGAGGGAATTGGCTCCCAAAAGACACTCCCTACGAAAGTCAAGCAGTAAACAAATTATCGCACAACTTCAGGTCACATGAGGCAGGTCACGTTAGAGGAACAAACACCTGATGTAACATCTTAATTGCACTAGGTCCGAGGTGCAATCATAGTGGAAATGCTACAGGGATTGAGGCCTTCAGGACCCCTATAACGTTTTAAATAAATAGACATCATCAGGCCTTTCCCATCAGCATTCTTTGAAGCAATGGAAGAAGGAATGGACTCCTCCTGTGCACGCTCACAACAGCTTCTTGTGAGAATAAAGAAGGCTGTTTTAGAACTCCAAATTCCTAGAATCCCTCAAAAGATACATTGTGTATCTTAGATTAGACCCCATAACTTTGTCCCAGAGCCTAATCTCTTAAAATGCCCTTCCTAACTCCGGCAGTTTTAAATAACCTAGGTACAATGAGACTCTTTATGCTTCTTGCTCCAAGAGTAATCAATCTCATTTAGGAATTGCATTGGATATTCGGGGTTTTAAAATTTTGTCTATTTGTTCCAAGCAACAGAACCCATGTAACAGAGCACACTTTAAGGCACCATCCAGTTTTCCTGCAGTTTCATCTAACCGTTGTTTCTTCTGTCTCTGAAAGATATGCAATATCTGGAATGAACAACTTCTGTTCTCTTTGGCTGGACCTGGCAAAGTCAGCCAACCAAAGCTGAGACACTGAAAGTGAGTATTCTTGGTGCCCGGGAGGGTCAACAGTGGGAGGGCTTCTGGTGTCCTGGCCCCACTGGTGGACCTCCTGGTGGCACCTGGTATTTTGGGCCACTGTGTGGCAGAGTGTTGGATTGGATGGGTTGGATCCAGCATTGGCTTCTCTTATGTTCTCATGTTCTTAGTACAGCTTTGGGTCTTAGAGTAAGGCTGAAGTTGGCTTTACATATATTTAGCTTTTTATATATATATTTGAAATATATATATATATATATATATATATTTCAAAGACCATATGTATATTTAAAGTCCATGTAATTAAATGATGATTACAAGATATGGCACAAACAAGTTAGAATCACAAAGGCATGAAGTTTCTTTTATGTTCCTTGTACTGTTGTGACACACGCCTGTCAGCAGCGTCAAATAGTGACTTGCGCCAAGAAAATAGCCATTAGATATCAAACAGCACAGCTAAATCTTTCATATCACAACCACCCCATCCAGCAAGAGAAATCCACATTTCGAAGGGGGTTTCTTTCTCACCACAGATGCATTCAAGCCTCCAAACAATTAGCAGGATGTGTCTTTTCATTCAGATGGGGCTATACCTTAGCCAGCTGAGCCTACCAGTTGTGTGTGACCAGTTCTAGGCCAAGACCTTCTCCTTTGGAGGGGGGTATATTTTTCATATGTGTATGTGAGTGTGTGAATGTGTGTGCACCTGGAAGTCATGGCAACCTCTGGTGACTGACCCCTACTGGGGGCCTGGAGGATATTCAGAGAGGTGGCTGAATAAAGCCTTCCCCCGCCTCCCAACTGCCGGTATTCCAAGGAGGCCTCCCACCCAAGTACTTGACCGAGGCCATCGGGCTGACGTTTGGCTCTTATACATAATGGTGGCCGGTTGTCTTGATTCCTGGTCAAGTAAAAAGAAAGAGGAGGACTAAGGATCTGTTGGTTGTTTTCACGGAGAAATGAAACTAAAGTCCTGACTCCTGACATCCTTTGCTGTTAAATAATGAGACTGAATTTTGAAAGCTGTCTGTTGCAATTCAGAAATCCCGCTTTTGATTTTGTTTTCCATTCAAAATAAATTTATAGGTCTTTCTTTCTGCACCATTTCTTCTTTCTCCACCCCAGATTTATCCTGGAATAATCAGCATGTTTTCTAATGTTAGTGTTGCATCACTTGCATATAAGTGGTATGTATAAGTCTAATAGCATATCAACTGTGTGTGTGTGTGTGTATCTCTCTCATATAAATTATGCAAAAGGAAAACAGGATCATCATCAGAAACAGCAGCAAAAAGGATGTGGAAGGCCTGGCAAATGGTATTCCCAGTGCACCGCCATGCTTTGGAAGATCTGTGCATGTTACGCTGTGGCATAGGCATGATTGATTTGTTTTCCATACAGAAAGGACCGTGCAATGCAAAGTGACTTGAATTAGACAAAACAGATTATACAAGCAGAAATACTGTATAACTGTATAACCAATGTGTTTCCATTCCAGTTCTCTGGACTATTTTTTCTGATCTCTAGAAATCAGAACCCTTCAGAAGGAGGTATTAATTTAAAAGTTAATGGTTGCCAGTACTAGATGCTTTGGATTTCTTATTGAGATAATTACAAAATAAAGAGAGAAGCTCATTAAAAGACAAATAATAAAGCTAAGAATTTAGACAAAAAATTAAAAGTTAATTTTCAAAGACCTTACTAATAACAAGGAGCTGCGGTGGCTCAAGTGGTTAAGACGCTGAGCTGCAGGCTGTGGAAGGTTGGTAGTTCAGCAGTTCGAGACCAGAGTGCCGCATGACGGAGTGAGCGCCCGTCTCTAGTTCCAGCTCCTGCCAACCTAGCAGTTCAAAAGCAAGAAATTGCAAGTAGATAAATAGGTACCACTTCGATGGGAAGTTAACAGCGTTCCGTGCGCCTTGGTGTTTACTCATTCCGGCCACATGACCACGGAAATGTCTTCGGACAGCGCTGGCTCTTCGGCTTTGAAACGGAGATGAGCACCGCAACCCTAGAGTCAGATTCGACTGGCTTTCGAGCAAGGGAACCTTTACCTTTACCTTTTTACTAATAACATGGGTTTGTTCCGAGTTAAGAAGCTGAAAGCCCAGGCAAATTTTGAAGGGCAGCAAAACGTGTGACCAGACTTATAGATACGGATGAGAAATCTATTTAAAACTGAGTCCAGTTAGCTCCCTATTCAACTTTCTGCTGGGAGTAACTGGTTAGTTACTCCAGTATCCCTTCTCAAACTTAGCAGAGTGCATCTTGGTTACCACTTCCTTCTTTCTTTATTTATTTTTCTTATAAAATCTGTAGATCTGGAAAATTTAGTAAAATTGGCTCAGCATTCTGGTGAACCATGGTGATAACATCACAAACAATGTCCGTTGTACTTGTTTCCAGGTACTTCAGCAGATGACTGCTAAGAGATTTATGGAAGGAAGAAATCATACCACAGTGACTGAGTTCATCCTTCTAGGATTCACAAGTAACCCCGAGCTGCAGCTGAGCCTGTTTGTAGTATTTCTGATAATCCATATAATTAGCTTAGCAGGAAACCTTACTCTCATTGTTCTAATCTTCAGCAGTTCTCACCTCCATACGCCCATGTACCTCTTCATTGGGAATCTGTCTTTCCTGGATGTCTGGTATTCCTCTGTCTATACACCAAAGATCCTGGTGAACTGTATCTCAGAGGACAAAAGCATTTCCTTCGGGGGTTGTGCTGCCCAGTTTTTCTTCTCTGCTGGTCTTGCATATAGTGAGTGCTACCTCCTGGCAGCCATGGCTTATGATCGTTACGTGGCCATTGCTACTCCACTGCTATATACCACTGCCATGTCCAGAAAGCTATGCATAGGCCTTGTGGCCCTCTCATATTTATGGGGATTTGTCAATGCCACAGTTCTCACCAGTGAAACTTTCACATTGACTTTCTGTGATGGCAACATCATTGATGACTTCTTCTGTGATGTGCCACCTCTGGTAAAGCTCTCCTGTGATGTGACTGAGAGTTACCAGTCTGTGCTATACTTCCTCCTCACTTCTAACATCATTGCCCCTTCAGCTTTCGTCCTCGCCACTTATGTCTTCATCCTAGCAGCCATCTTGAGGATCCGTTCCACTGAGGGTAGGAGCAAAGCCTTTTCTACATGTGCTTCCCATTTGACAGCCGTCACTCTATACTACGGATCCATCCTCTTTGTTTATTCACGCCCCAGCTCCAGCTATGCTTTGGACAGGGACAAATGGGCTTCCATGTTCTACACAGTGGTCTTCCCCATGCTGAATCCCATGATTTACAGTTTCAGGAACAAGGATGTGAAAAATGCTCTGAAGAAGCTGATCACAAGAAGGACAGGCTTCTGAACTGAGCGGAGAGCAGAGGTGATTCTGGCGGACAGAGATGATGCTGATGATGATGCTGATGATGTCTCTGACCAGCCAAGGAGCACCAAAGCAAAATTGTAGTTTGAATTCTGAAGGAGACGTAGCCATCAAAAGGGGGGGGGTTGTTTCTTTGATTTCAGAATGTGTTCTTTGTTTTTAATTGTGCCTTTATAAAGCAGATTTCATAGCAGTACTGGACGTGTGTGTGCATACACCCTATGTGTTTGCTGCCCACTTCAGGTGGCAGCAGAGATGTTGTCCTCCATGTATGCCTCACTGAGAACCCTGGCATGGAGCAGAGCCTGGCGATAGCTGGCCCAGCTGCACTAACCCTACCTAAATCTGGTTTTCTCAGCCCCACCCAGAACATTGTCAGGTTGCCACCCGTGCAGAGTCGGTGAGAGGTACGAATGATGTGCCTGAGGGAAGTCCAGATGTCAGGCATAAAGTGCACAGTTCTCCTGTGAGCGCAGGACAACTGAGCCTTCATATAGTCCCTGGTAGCCCTGTACAATGAGGACAACATGGCCCTGCTCAACACGGTGCAGGGAGAGGCATCCTGGAGTAGCCGGCAGAAGCCAGTGTCTTTGATCTTGCGGAATCGTGGCATCCCTCCCCTACCTATCTGAAGAAGTGAGCAGTGGCTTACGAAAGCTCATACCCCACCACAAATTTTGTTAGTCTTATGTTGCTACTGGACTCTTACTCTTTTATACTGCTACAGACAGACTACCATGACTTCATCTCTCTTCCCTGCTGGAGATCGCTCAGTAACAGCACTGGAAGTGGTCACAAGACGACTCACCTCCTGGTGGGCTGGTGGTGACTCCAAGGTCACCCCAGCAGCAGACTCTCTCCCCCTCCCAATGAAATACCACCTGGCAGTACTTCCTCAGGTGGTTCCACAGGGAGGTCTGTTGGCGAGCCAAACCAGTTCATAACATAAGAACATAAGAACATAAGAGAAGCCAATGTTGAATCAGGCCAATGGCCCGTCTAGTCCAACACTCTGTCACACAGTGGCCAAAATATACCACGTGCCATCAGGAGGTCCAGCAGTGGGGCCAGGACACTAGAAGCCCTCCCACGGCTGCCCCCTCCAGCACCAAGAATAGAGTGCATCACCTGCCCCAGACTGAGAATTCCCATCTATACCCTGTGGCTAATAGCCACTGATGGACTTCTGCTCCATATGTTTATCTATTTCCCTCTTGAAACTGTCCATGCTTGGCTTCCGGTCTGGGATACATGGCGTCCTGACATGTTCTGGCTTTGCTCCCAGAACATACGGAGGGTCTTTATGACAGGGTGGGCTATACAGCCTGCCGCAGATCTCCCCAGGCAGGGGGGTGACTAGCAACGAGCATTGGCCCGAGTGGGAGTTGAGATCGGCTGATAGCGGGGCTTTAAAGAGCGCCGCGACCAGCCTTGATCCCCTCCCCCAAGAGGGCACTTCGGAATTTCTCTAAAAGACCCCACCGAGTTGGATTCTCAACATAAGAACGCATGACCCAGACCTCCAAGACATTCCACGGAAACTGATACCAAGGAAACACTGCTATAACAAGACACGGACTTTGAAGGTAACTTTTCAAAATTGCTCACCGGAAACGTGCTGATCCCGAGAATAAACAACATCCAATGCAGCGCATGAGCTGTGTACTAACACCGACTCCGGAAAACGCGGTTAAACAGCAAAAAAAGGCCAAAAAGCCGGTTTGTTGATCATTCCTGCGGTCGGGATATTGACTTTAAAATAGAAACTAACACCAATCAGTGTGGAAAATTACTCAAGCTGCGACAGAAATCACCAGAACAAGGAAGTGACCTCAGACCAGACAAGTAGCATCTCCTAGAGATGACCAAGGAGGCCGGAAGAAGGGAGGAAACCAGAAGTCAAGGGGGACGATTGCCGGACAGGAATTAAACAACAGGAAGAGCTATTTACCATAGAGAAATTACACCCGCCATTTTGAGAAGGTCGAAACGATTTATTCGGATTTTAGCTAAAAGACTTCAGAAAAAAGTGAAAATAGAGCGGTTTAACTGGGCACAAGAAGAGCTTTAATTTGATGTAAGTTTTGTGATAACTGTAAACAACAGCTTACGATCTTCGGCAATGACAGAGGGCGAACTCTTGGTCCTCCCCGAAAATGGCTGCTAAAGAGGAGAAGAAACTACAGGGCATGATGGAAGCCATGGAAAAATGGGTGATGGATGCTATACAAAAAAAGGAAAAAACTCTAGGAAAAGTGGCTGATTAAGTAACTGACTTGAAAAAGACTTGGCTGGGATTACAAAGGAAATACAGATGCTGAACAAAAGAACAGATGAGGTGGAGGAGAGAGTGAAAGGAGTGGAAACTGGTGTATCTGAGGTTGCTAAAGAAGCATCAAAAGCCAATGTAATGGTGGAGTACAACGGAATGCTTAACCATCTGAGATTTAGGGGAATCCCTGAAGATAAAAATGAGAATATCCACTCAGTCATGGTGGATGCTGTTGCAGATTTTTTAAAACTAGAAGAGTGGCGGCACATATAGATTTGGTATACAGAGTCAACTCTGCGATTGCACAAAAGAAAAAATTACCCAGAGATGTCCAGTTTATATCCAAAAGATTGAAAGACTTGTTTAAGCAACAATTTCAGGAAGATTTCACAATTGACAACAAGAAAATTATGATACTAGGCTTCCGGTCGGAGTAAAATGGCGAATTGACACACTTTGCGAGTTGTGCAGAGTGTACTGCGGCATCTGATGACAGTCTGGGCTTTATCTGGCCCAGCGCAGCACTCTCCAGGCGGAGGAGTGGCAAGCAAGCAGCGAAGCCTGAGGGGGAGTTGAGATCGGTGTGGATAAGCTTCGGAGGAAGCTTGTTTACACTTTGATCTCCTTCCGTGAAGAGGGCAGTTGCAAATCAACTCTACAGATGCCAGCTGGGCTGAGAATTCAGCATAAATTCGCCATCTACCGATCTCTTTATCATCAAGATTAACATCGTTTACAGAAGAAGCACCGCGAAACCCCGAGATTACAAGCAAGGTAACAAACGAATAAGCGCTTACCGGTTTAAAGAAGAATGTGGAATTGAAACATACGGATAAGCGTTGAAACCTTTAAGGAACTATTCCGCTTGAATTAAAAGTAAAACGAAAGCTTTCCTTTAGAGAAAAAGGCTGAAAAGTGACTTTGTTTTGCATTCCTGTGGTCAGTCAAGTCTAAACTTTACGTAGCAGAAACGAAACTAACTGTGACTCTATGATACAGGAAGTGGGCTAGAGTGGAGGTTTTAGAGGCTGTTGTGCTGGAAACGGATGGACATTTTATTGTGTGACACCACCCTTACCGGAAGTTGGATTACAGAGACGGACAGATGAACAGGAAGTTTGGAAGGAGCCTACTCTAGCCAGAAAACCATAGAGAAATTGCGCCCGACATTTTGGGGAGGACTAAATTTTAAAAAGTTATTTTCAAGCCGAAAAAGCGTTTAAACAAGTTTTAAAGGTGGCGATTTGGCTTGAAGACTGCTAATATAAAGACTGACTAGTATTGAAGTTGCCTCCAAGACGGATTTGAGGTCAAGACCCAGAGCTGCTTCATCACCTAGCCCAAGAATGACTGCAAAGGAAAAAAAGAGTGGCAAGCAGCTATGGAAGCGATGGAAAAACGGATGACCGAAGTGGTGCAGAATTTTGGAAAACAAATAGAATCACAGCTGCAACAACAACTGCAACAACAGCTGCAAATTCAATTGGAGCAAATAGAACAAGTGCAAGTCCAAGTACAGAAAAAAAATATGGAAGAACTGAAAGAACTGGTACTTACAGAAGTGTCAGGGATAAAAAAAGATACAGAAGAACTCAAAAAGGAAGTCAAAAGTCTGGTGACAAAATCTGAAGATATGGAACAAAAGGTTAAAAAAACCCTGTCAGAAAATACAAGGCTGGAGACCATGATGGAATATAGGGCTACTCAGAATCATCTGAGATTGAGAGGGATAGAAGAGGAGGAAGATCAGGATCTACGGTCTCTAGTAATTAAGACATTGACAACTTATATAGGGGAAGATGAGGGAGATTTGGATGCAGACTTTGACTTGATTTATAGAGTGAATTCAGCTTATGCCAAAAGAAAGCAATTACCCAGAGATGTGATTGTTCAATTCGTGACAACAAAGATGAAGGAAGACGTTTTCAAGAAACAATTTACACAACCGTTGGAAATTAATGGAAAGAAAATAATAATTCTGAGAGAAATTCCGAGATCGATTCTACAAGACAGAAAGAAATTCAAGAAATTGACAGATAGACTAAAAGAAATGAACATTAGGTTCAGATGGGAGATTCCATATGGACTTCCATTTATGTACAATTCGGTGAGATTTACTCTTAAATCTGAAGGAGATTTATACAGATTTAAAGAGAGCAATCTGGATGATTTTAAAGATATTTAACTCAACACCATTATGGATTACAAATTTTTATCTTGGAACGTAAATGGACTAAATTCACCAAATAAAAGAAGATTAGTGAATCATTGGCTGGAGAAACAAAAATGTAATATAATCTGTTTACAAGAAACACATATTAGAAAACAAGACAACAAATATTTGACTAATAAAAAATTGGGAGAAGAATTTCATTCTTCAGCAATTAATAAGAAAAAAGGAACAGTGATTTATATTTCAAAAGAATTGGATCCTAAACAAATCTTCTCAGATAAAGAAGGAAGGTATGTTGGCGTGGAAATATGGATGAACAGAAAAAAGATATTGCTTGTAAATATATATGCACCCAATGGTGCAAAAGAGACTTTCTTTAATGATTTGACCAAAGAGTTGGAGTGTTTAAATTATGACCAAATTGTTCTTGCTGGAGACTTTAATGGTACAGTGAACAACACATTGGATAGAAAATCCAAGGCAAGTGGAGAGACAGTTGGAAAGTTACCAAAAAATTTCTTTCAATTGATGAAGCAAGAGAAACTGGAAGACGTTTGGAGGAAGTGGAATCCTAAGACTAAGGACTATACGTTTTATTCGAATAGACACAACTCCTTTTCTCGAATTGACATGATTTGGATGTCAGAGGAGATGACGCAAAAAACTTATAAAATACAAATTTTACCAAAAACTAACTCTGATCATAATCCCCTACTTTGGATATCTAAAGCAAAACCTAAACAGTTATATTGGAGAATTAATGAAGATTTATTGGATCAAAAACAAATTAATGAAATCTTAAAAAAGGAAACGAAAAGTTTTTTTGAACTGAATTTGAATAAAGGTACGGATATACAAGTTGTATGGGATGCGTACAAAGCGGTAATGAGAGGTATGCTTATCTCTCTGAACTCCAAGGACAAAAAGCAAAAGATCCAACAACAGAAAGACCTTCATGAAAAAATTCGACAAAAAGAAAAGGAATTAAAGAAAAGACCAGGGAAGAAGAAGATTATTAAAGAGATCCACTTTCTGCAAGATCAGCTGAATGTTTTATTAAACAGAGAATTATATTGGAATTTGAAGAAATTACAGCAAAAAGCATTTGAGGGTGCAAATAAACCAGGAAAGTTTTTAGCATGGCAACTGAAAAATAGAAAAGAAAGGAATTTTATATCTAAGATTACTGAAGATGGAAAGGATGTTATGAGCTTGAATGGCATAAAAAGAGCTTTCTTTAAATATTACGCCAAATTATTCAAAAAGAAAGGAATTGATCAACAGAGAATTAAGAGTTATTTGGAGACTATTGAAGTTCCAGAGCTGGGAAAACAAATTAAGGAATTATTAAATGGTTTAGTAACGAAAGAAGAAGTGACAATGGCGATAGAAGATGCAAAGTTGGGCAAAGCTCCAGGACCAGATGGCTTTACAGCAAAGTTTTATAAGAAATTTAAAGAGGAGCTAACCCCTATTTTAGTACTTCTGTCAAATGAGATAAGAAAGACCAAACGGATCCCAGATTCATGGAAAGAAGCAAATATTTCATTGATACCTAAAGAAGGTTTGGATTTGACTCAAGTAAAGAATTATAGGCCAATACCGCTATTAAATAACGATTACAAATTATTTGCAAAAATAATTTCGGAGAGACTGAAAAAATATTTGAAAGATACAATAGCGGAAGAACAAGCTGGATTTTTACCAAACAGACAAATCAGAGACAATTTAAGAGTGGTGATAGATGCAATTGAATACTATGACAAGCATCCGGAAAAAGAAGTTGGATTCCTCTTCTTAGATGCGGAAAAAGCTTTTGACAATTTAAATTGGGAGTTCATGCTGCAAGTTATTGAAAAAATGGACATTGGACAGTCCTTTTTAAACATGATTGTGGCAATATATTCAGAACAAAAAGCGGCTTTGAATATAAATAAAGAAAAGACGGACTTCTTCCAAGTCCAAAAGGGAACACGTCAAGGCTGCCCGTTATCCCCGTTGTTGTTTATTTGGATATTGGAAATATTATTGACAGCGATAAGAAAAGATAACAGTATTGAAGGACTTACAGTGAAAGGTTTTGCCTATAAATACAGGGCATTTGCAGATGATGTAATGTTTATGATCCAAGACCCAATTGAGAAAATACTACAATTGATGGAAAAAATTGAAGAATTTGGTTCAGTTGCGGGATTTTATGTTAATAAAAGTAAAACCAAAGTGATGTGCAAAAATATGACGAAACAAAGACAAACAGAACTTCAAGAGAAAATCCAATGCGAAGTAGTCACAAAGACTAAATATCTTGGAATTGAATTAACCATGAAAAATATTGACTTGTTTAAAAACAATTATGAAAAGGTGTGGCACAAGATTCAGCAAGATATGAAGAAATGGGACACTTTGAATTTATCATTGATGGGAAGAATCGCGACTGTAAAAATGAATATCTTGCCGCGTTTGATGTTTCTATTTCAGACTATTCCAATACTAAAACAAAGGAAAGTACTGGATTCGTGGCAGAAAGAATTATCCAAATTTGTATGGGCAGGAAGAAAGCCAAGGATTAAAATGAAAATTTTATGTGACGCAAGAGAGAGAGGAGGCCTACAACTACCAAATCTAAGACTGTATTATGATGCCGTCTGTTTAACATGGTTGGAACAGTGGATTAATCTGGAGAATAAGAAGTTATTGGCCCTGGAAGGGCATGATAATAAATTCGGATGGCATGCATATTTATGGTATGGAAAAGTAAAAATGGATAAATTTTTTAAACACCACTTTGTAAGACAATCACTGTTCGAGACATGGATGAGATACAGAAAATTCTTCTCAGAAGAAAGACCACTTTGGATTGTACCAGCTGAAGTGATTAATCCATATTCAAGAAATCAAGGGCTAGATTGGCTACCTTATAAAAATCTTTTAAAATCTGAAGGGAAAAATTTCGTGTTAAAAGACAGATTTGATGTTGAATTTGAATATGATTGGTTGAAGTATAGACAGATTTATGATTTATTTAAGACCGATAAAAGAGAATATGGTTTTAGAGAAAAGAATATTGAAATTGAAACTGTATGGCTTGAGAAAGGGAAAAAAATGATTTCTAAACTGTATAAGGTTCTATTGAAATGGTATACTGAGGATGAAGTTGTAAAAGAGCAAATGATAAAATGGGCTGTAAATGTTAATACAGAGATATTAATGACATCTTGGGAATACTTGTGGAAAAAGTCAATGAAAATTTCAACTTGTGTAAATGTTAAAGAGAATTGTTATAAAATGATGTACAGATGGTATATGACGCCCAAAAAAATTGCTATCATAAATGAAAGTATGTCTAACAAATGTTGGAAATGTAAGAAACATGAAGGGTCTTTTTACCATATGTGGTGGACATGTGATAAAGCAGTAAAGTATTGGACAGAGATCCACAATGAGATACAAAAAATTTTGAATTGTACTTTTAAGAAAGACCCACAGATGTTATTGTTAGGTCTTAAAATGGAAGAAATAAATGTAGCCAAGAGAACACTATTATGGTACTTGACTACAGCAGCAAGACTGACTTTTGCTCAATGTTGGAAACAAGATAAAGTACCTGAAACATGGGAATGGATTAAAAAAACGTTGTTTTTGGCGGAAATGGACAAGTTAACAAGAAAGTTAAACAACGAAGAAGATGAAACTTTTTTTAAAGATTGGAAAGACTTTCAAAAATATTTGTTGAAAAATTGGGACATTAAAAGTGGTTTGATTTGCTTTGACAGTTATTAAGAAGAAATGGAAAGAGAATTAGACTTTTGTATTGTTACCGTTAGTAAGAGAAAATAAGTTTAGAAGTAATTGTAATGGAAAAAGGGAGATATTAATGGGGTTGGAGCAGTGCGGGAAGCCTGATGTGGGGGGACAAAGGGAAAAAAGAAAAATTGGGTATGTATTGGTATGTTTAAATTGTATGAACTTGCGATATATCCAATAATAAATTGTATTTACAAAAAAAAAAAGAAAATTATGATACTAAAGGAACTACCCAGAACAATTCTTCAGGACAGATGACTTTTTAAAGATCTGACCGACAAACTGAAAACAGAGGGCATTAGATACAGATGGGAAATTCCAAAAGGTGTCAGCTTTACATTTAAGAACATAAGAACATAAGAACATAAGAACATAAGAGAAGCCAATGTTGAATCAGGCCAATGGCCCATCTCTGTCACACAGCGGCCAAAATATACCAGGTGCCATCAGGAGGTCCAGCAGTGGGGCCAGGGCACCAGAAGCCCTCCCACTGCTGCCCCCTCCAGCACCAAGAATAGAGTGCATCACCTGCCCCAGACTGAGAGTTCTCATTCTATACCCCGTGGCTAATAGCCACTGGTGGACTTCTGCTCCATATGTTTATCTAATTTCCTCTTGAAACTGTCCATGCTTGCAGCTGCCACGACCTCCTGTGGCAGTGAATTCCATATGTTAATCACCCTTTGGGTGAAGAAGTATTTCCTTTTATCTGTTCTAACCCGACTGCTCAGCAATTTCATAGAGTGCCCACGAGTTCTTGTATTGTGAGAAAGGGAGAAAAGTACTTCTTTCTCAACCTGCTCAATCCCATTCATAATCTTATAAACCTCGATCATGTCACCCCTCAGCCGTCGTTTCTCCAAGCTAAAGAGCCCCAAGCATTTTAACCTTTCTTCATAGGGAAGGTGTTCCAACCCTTTTATCATTCTAGTTGCCCTTCTCTGCACTTTTTCCAATGCTATAATATCCTTTTTGAGATGTGGTGACCAGAACTGTACACAGTATTCCAAATGAGGTCGCACCAATGATTTATACAGGGGCATGATGATACTGGCTGATTTGTTATCAATTCCCTTCCTAATAATCCCCAGCATAGCGTTGGCCTTCTTTATTGCAGCTACACATTGTGTAGACATTTTCAGCGAGTTATCCACTACGACTCCAAGATCTCTCTCTTGGTCAGTCTCTGCCAGATCAGACCCCATCAACGTGTATTTATATTTAGGATTTTTGGCTCCAATGTGCATCACTTTGCACTTGGCCACATTGAACCCCATTTGCCACGTTGACGCCCACTCACCCATCCTCAACAGATCCCTTTGGAGTGCCTCACAATCCTCCCTGGTTTTCACCACCCTGAACAACTTCGTGTCATCTGCAAATTTAGCCACATCACTGCTTACTCCCAATTCCAAATCGTTAATAAACAAGTTAAAAAGCATGGGACCGAGTACTGATCCCTGTGGTACCCCACTGCTTACCACCCTCCACTGAGAAAGTTTCCCATTTATTTAAACAGAAGAAAGTCACCATCAAGTCAGTAGAGCAAATGACCAAGTTCATTAAAGACAATTTTAAAGACTCTGATAAATAAATACAAAGCCAACATGGAGAGTCAAATTATTTCTTGGAATGTTAATGGACTTAACTCACCCCAAAAAAGGAAAAAATATTAGGCTATGGTTGGAAAAACAAAAATGTGACGTTTGTTTACAAGAAACACATATTAAAAAGACTGATGTTAAATTTCTGATTCAAAGTAGATTAGGAGAGGAATTTTACTCCCTCTCCTCACAAAAGAAAAAAGGAGTTGTTACATATGTAAAAAAAGGAGTGGAGCCAAAGCAAATTTTTAAAGACAAAGAAGGAAGATTCTTGGCAGTGGATATGCTTCAGAATAAAAAGACCTTAATTGTAAATCCCTATGCCTCGAATGGAGCCAAGGAAAAATTCTTTCAAGATTTGTGGGAACAATTACAACAGTTAACCTATGAGCAAATGATATTGATGGGTGACTTTAATAGTACTGTTAATAATGCTATTGATAGAAAATCAAAAAAAGGAAATGAAGGTATAGGTGAACTTCCGAAAGTATTTTTTCAAATGGCAAAACATGAGCACCTGGAAGATGCATGGAGAACTAAAAATCCTAAAGACAAAGACTATTCTTTTTACTCATCAAGACATGAGTCTTTCTCAAGAATAGACGTGATGTGGATGACCGAGAACTTGATCTTGCAAACACGTAAAATTGAAATATTACCTAGAATTCTTTCTGACCACAGCCCAGTAAAGTGGTCAACATATGTCAAAAGAAAGAAATTTCGATGGAGACTCAATGAGGACAAACAAAATATTGTGGACAAAATAAGGACGGAAACCAAAACGTATTCTCAACTAAATTTAAATAAAGATGTACAGACGCAAACGGTATGGGAGGCATATAAAGCTGTGATGAGAGGACATCTAATTGCAATTAACAACAATGAAAGAAAACAACAATTCAAAATAGATAAAGAAATTATGGAAAATATCCAAAAGAAAGAAGCAGAACTCAAGAAGAGACCTGGCAAAAAGAAAATTTTGAGAGAGCTTAGGATCCTAAGGGAACGATAGGACGCGAGGTTAAATAAAGAAGTATATTGGAATTTGAAAAAATTGCAACAGAATTCCTTTGAAGGAGCGAATAAACCTGGGAAATACTTGGCATGGCAATTGAAGAAAAGAAGAGAGAACAAAACAATAATTAAACTGAAAGATGGGAATAGAGAAATCATAGACCCAGGAGGGATCCGGAGAGAATTTCATAAATACTATGCTACTCTTTTTCAAGCAAAACAGATGGATCAACAAAAAATTCAAGACTATTTATCAAAAGTGAATTTGACACAACCAAGCTCAGAAATAAAAGCAATGTTAAACGCTGTGATAACTAAAGAAGAAATCAGCAAAGCAATAGGAGAAGCAAAAATCTCCAAAGTTCCAGGACCAGACGGTTTTTCAGCCAAATTCTACAAGAAACTTCAAGAAGACCTGGTACCGGTTCTAGAGATTCTTTTAAATGAAATTAGACAAAGCGGGAAGATTCCAGATTCCTGGAATGAAGCTGCAATCACCTTAATACCGAAAGAAACTCAAGATATAACTAATGTTAAAAATTATCGACCAATTTCACTCTTGAACAATGATTACAAAATTTATGCAAAAATTCTAGCAGAACGCCTTAAAAGGTATTTGAAAGACACTATTGCCGAAGATCAGGCTGGGTTTTTGCCAGGTAGGCAAATAAAAGACAATATGAGGGTTGAGAAGATTTGATAACTTGAATTGGGAATTTATGTTCAAAGTGATTGAAAAATTGCAGATGGGCGCAGAATTTACAAGAATGACTAAATCAATATACAAAGAACAAAAGGCTACGGTGATTGTAAATGCAGAATCAACAGAAGTGTTCCGGGTCAGAAAAGGGACTGGACAGGGCTGTCCCCTATCGCCATTGTTATTCATCTGGATTTTGGAGATTCTGCTGCAAATGATTAGAGATGATGATGATATAAAAGGTTTGAGTATTAGAGGTTTCTCATACAAATTAAGAGCATTTGCTGATGATATTATGTTTATTGTTGAAGATCCTGTCAATAACATGCCTTTGGTGTTTGAAAAAGTAAAAGAGTTTGGTGAACTCGCAGGGTTCTATGTAAATAAAAATAAATCCAAAATACTGTGTAAAAACATGATAGCTACAAAGCAACAAATCTTACAAAATCTGACAGAATGTGAAGTGGTTAAAATGGTTAAATACCTGGGAGTTGACATTACAATGAAAAATATTGATTTGTTTAAGAATAATTATGAAAAATTGTGGGTTTTGATAAAGCGTGATTTAGAAAAGTGGGAAAAACTTAGATTATCTCTTCTTGGAAGAATTGCCGTTGTTAAAATGAATGTACTGCCCAGGTTAATGTTTTTGTTTCAGACAATACTAATTGTAAAAGATGTGAAAGTGTTGGTGAAATGGCAAAGAGAAATTTTTAAATTTATCTGGGCAGGAAAGAAGCCAAGAATTAAAATGAAAATAATGTATGATATTAAAGACAGAGGTGGCTTCCAAGTCCCGAATTTGCGTTTGTATCATGAAGCTGTATGTATGTCTTGGTTAACTGACTGGGTTAATTTGGAAAATAGAAAACTTTTGGCCCTTGAGGGTCACGATTGCAGATTTGGCTGGCATGCCTATCTTTGGCATGGGAAAAATAAAGTAGACTCAATGTTTAAGCATCATTATGTAAGGAGAACATTGTTTGATGCATGGACCAGATACAAGAACACAGTTCCCGATGAGAGGCCTTTGTGGATTGTTCCTTCTGCAGTTATTCATCCCCTTTCTGAATCTAAAGGTAACGATTGGTTGAAATACCAAGAGTTGCTTCAAAAGGAAGGGAAAAAATACGTTTTAAAACCAAATAATGAATTAGAATTTGAGTATGGATGGTTACAATACTGTCAAATACGGGATATTTAAAAAAAAAGACTGTAAAGAGGTTGGTTTTAGAGCTAATAACGATGCGTTTGAAGATATATGGTTGAAAAAAGAGCGAAAAATGATATCAAAGATTTATAAAAACCTTGTTGACTGTACATTGTGATATGCAGAAAATATTAAAAATTCCTATTAGGAAAAGTCCAGAACTTCTTCTCTTAGGTTTGACAATGGAAAAAATTCCACAAGAAGAAAGGACACTATTATGGTATATGATTACATCGGCGAGAATGGCTTTTGCTCAACAATGGAAAGCAGAGAAGGTGCCAGATATACATGACTGGTTAAGAAAACTGCTGTTTTTAGCCGAAATGGACAAAATGACGAAAAAACTAAATGGACAAATGGCAGAACAATACTTAAGAGACTGGGAAGGCCTGAAATTGTATGTGGAAACCGAATATAGAATGAAAGGGAAAATGAACAATCTTGATTTGTATTGAAATTGAATGAGAAATGAAATGAACACTTGATTGTACTGTACCTTTATTGGAAATTATGTTTGTAAAAGTCAGGCTTTTATGTATCTGAATTGGGTTACCTGGTTTGTCGATTGTTACAAGTCTAAACTTGATTACCTTTTAACTTTTTCTTTTTTGTTATTAGCAGTGTTGGAAGCCTATTAGGGGGGTGGGGGGATGGGATGAAAATCTTTTTAAATTGTATTGGCAACGATGTTTAACAATGTTGAATACATCCCAATAAAAAAATTTGTTTCAGGAAACTGTCCATGCTTGTAGCTGCCACCACCTCCTGTGGCAGTGAATTCCATGTGTTAATCACTCTTCGGGTGAAGAAGTATTTCCTTTTATCTGTTCTAACCTGACTGCTCAGCAATTTCATGGAGTGCCCACGAGTTCCTGTACTGTGAAAAGGGAGAAAAGTACTTCTTTCTCAACCTGCTCAATCCCATCCATAATCTTATAAACCTCAATCATGTCACCCCTCAGCCGTCGTTTCTCCAAGCTAAAGAGCCCCAAGCTTTTTAACCTTTCTTCGTACAGGTGTTCCAACCCTCTTATTATTCTAGTTGCCCTTCTCTGCACTTTTTCCAATGCTATTAACAAGAACAATGCATAATAATTACATTAAGAAATAACAGTAACAATGAGGAGTAATACATTCAGAGATAACAGTAACAGTTCCCTTGTTTCCATAAGAGTTCTTCTTCAGTCCCTGTGAAACAAAAATGTCAAATGACTCACCTGTTACAGTGAAAATGATTCTATATTGAATGAAACAGTGAAAAAACTTTTCAAGCCTCCCACAGGATTAACCTTGGTCTCCCATCCGGGATAATAAGCTACAAGAAATTAAGAAATCATAGATAAAGAGCACAGCGAAATGCTCCCTGTAGTTTGAATATAGTATATCTATCAATGTTAGAATAATATTATCAAGGCCAATTCTAAATTACACAGAAACTACCTCTAAGAACATTCTCTCAGTCACCAGAATCATTTTCGCTGTAATAGGTGGAACTTTTATATGATTTGGGAGTGTCTGAGATGCAGCCCATTCTCGGAGTTTAACATATTTGGTTACAGCAGCTGCATTCTGGACCAGCTGAGTCTTCCAAGGTCAGTCTCAAGGGCAGGCCAGTGTAGAGTGAGTTACAGTAGTCTAGCCTGCAGGTGACCATTGCATGGATTACAGTGGCTAGGTTGGGGTTAATTGCTGGAAAGGGGTTAATTGCTGAGCTTGGCATAGATGGAAAAACACCAGCCTGGCAATATTCGTGACTTGGGCCTCCATAGTTAAGGGAACATCTAGAGTCACACCAAACTCCTGACGGTACCAGTGACGTCCCATCAAGAATGGGAAGTTCATGCCCCAACCCCGAAGCCCACCACCACCACAGAATCTCTGTCTTTACCAGGTTCAGTCTCCGCCTACTATTTTTTAACCACCCCATCACGGCCTCCAAACCCTCGGCCAGATTGTCGGGGGCAGAATACGGGCAAGCCATCCAGTAGCAGTTATAGCTGGGTGTCATCAGTGTGCTGGTGACACCCCACCCTGAAACTCCACATCAGCTGGGCAAGGGGGTGCATATAGATGTTAAATAGCATCAGGGAGAGGACTGCTCCCTGGGGTACCCCACACATCAGGGGTACCCAGGTGACCACCTCTCCCCTAGAGTCACCTTCTGTTTCCAACCATGGAGAAATGAGGTAAACCATTGTAAGGCCATCTGATGCACTCCCACGTTGGCGAGGCAGTGAACCAGAAGATCGTAATTGACTGTGTCCAACACCAGTGTGAGATCTAACAGCAACAGCAACACCGACCCATCTCAATCTAGCTGACAACAAAGATTGTCAGTCAGGGCAACCAACACCATCTCCATCCTGTGACCAGGGTGGAAGCCAGACTGGAATGGATCCAGTGCTAATGTGTCATCCAGAAATTTCTGGAGCTGCTCGGCTAACACTCAATCAACTTACCCAGGATCCTTCAGGTCCAGAGATAGCTTCTTCATGAGCAGTACTATGACAGCCTTCTTTAAGCCCTCCGTCTCCAAAGACAGGTTAAGAATGTCTAGAATGTCTAAGAATGTCTCCAAAAACAGGTTAAGAATGTCTAGCAGAGGGCCCGTATCCTCTCATCACCAGCTTTAATTAGCCACGAGGGAAACAGATTTAGGAGGCACGAGGTTGACCTAACAGCACCCAGGATCTGCTCAACATCAGCAGTGGAGATCAGGCTATCAAGAACTGGATTCAAAGGCAGCCAAGGGGCCTCCAATTCACCGATATTGAAGGGTAGGTCACGGCAGAGCGACAAGGTTCTGTCTGCTCACAAATGCCTCACAGCTAATGGCCGAATTTCTAATTTTGGGGAGTCCTCTCTGTGACCCTACACAATTGTGCTGGGCATGAACTAGCAGAAGCAATGGAGGCTGAATAGAATTTCTCTCTTTTGTCGTGAAAATGCCGCCGAACTCACTCAAGTCATCTGAGCTCCTGTTTCATCCCCCTGCGTTCCATAGCATACCAGGGGATGTTCTTTGGCAGGAGTGAAGAGAACTTCAGGAAGCAACTACATCAATTGCTTCAGAAAGACCTGAGTTCCAGTCTTCAGTCAGCTCATCCAATGAGTCACCGGAAGGCATCAGATCCCTCAGAGCATTCTGGAACCCAACTGGGCCCATTTGTCTCCGTGGATGAGCAAAAATCTGCTTGCCGCCTAGATGGGGGTGGGGGTGGTTTGGAACATCCAGCTGGGCCTTCAAGACCAAGCGATCTGACCATGGCACCTCTTCCTTTGCAATCAGATCAACTTCCAACCCCAATCCGAAGATCAAATCCAGTGTGTGGTCCACTCAATGCGTGGGTCCTGATACAGACTGGGAGAGCCCTAGTGCTGCCATGGAAGACACCAGGTCGGAGGCTCGAGTGGAGGTGGCAGCCCTATCAGCAGGGGCATTGAAGTCCCCAAGGACTAATCACCTTGGGAACAGGAGTGCAACCAGGACCGACTTCTGTCCCCATTGCATCACTTTGGTATATCCTCTAGTCAACAGAAAGTTTGAACTGTCCTTGACCACCTGACTACTGTCCCCTTCCCCAATAGTGTCTAGGATCTTAAAGTCGCACTGATCAGACTGCAACCCAAATCCCACCAGTACAAAGCCAGATCCTGCAGTTTTGAACCCAATGCCATCACAGATTCTAACTCTGCATGAAATGGGGCCAATAGCAGGGCTCTTCCATTGGAGCCTAGATAAATCAGGAGCATAAAAGGGTATCTTGTGCTCTCCATTTTTACAGTTGGTTCTGCTCCCAAACCTTCTTCCAGAACGATTGGTGTAAAATCACCAAACCCTTCCACTTCAAGGAGGCGAAGTATGTTTTCTCCCATTCTGCTCTCCTTC